>JAIUJO010000309.1:0-12500 GCA_023846275.1 Vanilla planifolia | reverse complement strand
GTTGAAAGAGAAGAAGAAGAAGAAAAAGTAAGGGAAAAAGAAGTGGCAAAAGGAAAAGTGGAAAAAGAAGATGAGGAAGAAGAAATAGAAGAAGAAGAAGAAGAAGAAAAAGAAAAAGAAGAAATGAAGAAGAAGAAGAAGAAGAAGAAGTAGAAGAAGAAGAGAAAGAAGAGGAAGAAGAAGAGCAAGAAAAATAGTTCAAAGAAGAACAAGAAAAAGAGGGAGAAGAAGAAGAAAAACAAGAAGAAAAGAAGACAAAGACAAAGAAGAAGAAAAAGAAGAAGAAGTAGAAGAAGAGGTAGTAGTAGAAGGAGATGAAGAAGGGAAAGAAGGAGAAGTAGAAGAAGAAGGAGAAGAAGAAGAAGAAGAAGTAAAACAAGAAGAAGAAGAGGAATTAGAGATCAAGAATTTGGGATTAGGATTAAGTATTAGTGATTATAGATTAAGGGATTAGGATTATGATTGGAGACTAAGATATAGGGTTTTGGGATTAGAGATTAGTGATTAAGAATTAAGGATTAGGGATTAGTGGTTACGGATTATAGATTATGGAATAAAGGTTAGGGAATAAGTATTAGATATTATTTTTTTGAAATTAGAGATTAGCGATTAAAGGCTAGGGGTTAAAGATTAGGGAGTAAGGATTAAAGATTAGGGATTAGGGATTAAGGATTGGGGCTTAAGGAGAAGGAAGAACGAAGATGAAAAAGGAAGAAAGAAGAAGGTAGAAGGAAGAAGGAAGAAAGAAGAAAGAAGAAGAAGAGGAGGAGAAAGAAGAAGATAATAAAGAAGAAAAAGAAGAAGAAAGATAAAGAAGAAAGAAGAAAGAAGGGGGAAGAAGGAAGAGATAACGAAGAAGGAAGGAGAAATATGAAAGTTGAAAGTTGAATGAAGAAAGAAGAAAGAAGATAGAAGAAGGAGAAGGAAGAAGAGAAGGAGGATTAGAAGAATAAAGAGGAGAAGGAAAAAAGGAAGGAGACGACAAAGGTGGTGTAGAAGGAGAAGGAGAATGAGTAGGGGAAGGAGAAGAAGAAGAAGAAGGAGAAGTCAAAGAAGAAGAAGAAGAAGAAGAAGAAGAAAAAGAAGAAGAAGAAAATGTAGTAGAAGAAGAAGAAGAAGAAGAGGAAGAGAAAGAAGAAGGGGCAAAAGAAGAACAAGAAAAGAAGTAGAAGGAGAAGAAGAGGAAGAGGAAGAAGAAGAGGCAAAAGAAGAACAAGAAAAGAAGTAGAAGGAGAAGAAGAGGAAGAAGAGGAAGAAGAGGAAGAGGAGGAAGGAGAAGAAGAAGACAAAGAAGAAGAAGAAGGCGAGGAAGAAAAAGAAGAAGAGAGAGAGAGAAGAAGAAGGAGAAGAAGAGGAAAAGGAAGATAAGGAAGAAGAGGAAGAAGAAGAACAAGAAGAAAATAAGGAAGAAGAAGAAGAAAAGAAGAAGGAGAAGAAGAGGAAGAAGAAGTGAAAGAGGAAGAAGAAGAAGAGGATTAAGAGATGGATTAGAGATTATGGATTAGAAGTTAGTGATTAAAGATAGGGATTAATATAAGAGAGATTAAGGACTAGGTATTAGGGATTAAGTGTTCGGGATTAATGATTATGGAATAAGGATTAGCAATTAGGGATTAGGATTTAGGGATTAAGAATTAAGGATTAAAAAGTTTTGATTAAGTAATAAGTAAAAAGATTAGGGATTAAGGATTTGAGATTATGGATTAGGGATGAAGGGATTAATGCTTATGGATAGGGATTTAGGTTAAAAAGATTGATTACTATGGACTATAGGATAGCGATTTAGGATTGGAGATTACAGACTAGGGAATAAGGATTAAGGATTAAGGATAAAAGATGATTAGGGACTTGAGATTTAGGATTAAGGAGTAGAGATTAGGGATTGGTGATTGGAGATTAAATGATTATAATTAAGATTAGGGTTTAGCGATTGAGATTAGGGTTGAGGATTTGGTATTAAGGATTAAGAATTAAAGATAAGGAAGGGAGGGATTATAGGTTAGGCATTATGGATAAAGGATTAGGGATTTGGGATTAGAGATTAGGGATTGGGGATTAGGCATTATTGATCAGAAATTAGAGATTACGGTTTAGAGATTTGTGATTACGTATTTAGGAGTAGGGAATAGGGAATAAGGTGTAGTGATAAAGATTATGGACTAGGGATTAGACATTAGGTTTAAGTATTAGTGATTAGTGATCAAGAAGTAAAAAAAGTAAGAAGAAGAAGAAAAAGAAGATGAAGAAGACGAGGAAGAAGAAGTAAGAAGAAATACAAGGACAAGAATCAAAATAAGAAGAGGAAAAAGAAGAAGAAGAAGAAGAAGAAAAAGAGGGAGAAGAGGATGAACAAGATGAAAAAGTAAAAGAAAGGATGAAGGAAAAGAAGAAGAAGAAAATGAACAAGAATAGGAAAAAGAAGAGGAAAATGTGGAAGAAGAAGAAGAAGTCAAAGAAGGGAAGGAATAAGAGAAAGAAGAAGAGAAGAAGAAGAAGAAGAAGAAGAAGAGGTAGAAAAAGAGTAGGAAGAAGAAGAGAAAGAAGAGGAAGAACAAAAGCAAGAAGAAGAAATGAAAGAAAAAGAAGATGAAAAAGAAGAGGAAGAAAAGGAAGAAGACAAAGAAGAAATAGAAGAAGAAGAAGAAGTAGACGAAGAGGAAGAAGAAGAAGAAGAAGAAGAAGAAGGGTAAGAAGAAGAAGAAGGACAGGAAGAAGAAGAAGAAGAAGAAGAAGAAGAAGAAGAAGAAGGGATAGAAGAAGTGGAAGAAGAGGAAGAAGAAAAAGAAGAAGAAGAAGAAAAACACAAACAAAAAATAACAATACAAAGAGGAAAAAGAAGCAGAAGAAGAAAAAGAAGAGGAAAAAGAAGGAGAAGAGAATGAAGAAGAAGAAGATGAAGGAGAATAAGAAGAGGAAGACGAAGAAGAAGAAGTAAAAGAGGAAAAAGAAGTGCAAAAAGTAGTAGAAGAAGAAGAGGAAAAAGAAGCGGAAACGTTGTAGAAGAAGAAAAGGAAGAAGAGAGGAAAAAGAAGAAGGAAAAGAAGAAGAAGAAGAAGTGGAGGAAGATGAGAAAAGATAGCAAGAAGAAGAGTAGAAAAAAGAAGTGGAAGAAGAAGAAGAAGGAGAGGAAGAGGAAGAGGAAGAAAGAGGAGGGAAAGATGAAGAAGATGAAGAGGAAGAAGTAGAAGAAGAGGAAGAAGTAGAAGAAGAACAAGAAAAAGATGAGGAGGAATAAGAAGAATTGGACGAGTAAGAAGAGGAAGACAAAGTAGAAAGAGAAGAAGAAGAATAAGAAGAAGAAGAAGAAGAAGAAAAAGAAGAGGAAGAGGAAGACAAAGAAGAAGAAGAATAGGAAGAAGACGAAGAACTAGTAATGGAAGAAGAAAAAGAAGTAGAAGAGAAAGAAGAAGAAGAGGAAGAAGAAGAAGAAGAAGGATAACAGTGAGACAAAGAAGAGAAGATGATGAAGAACTAGAAAAAGAAGAAGACGAAGAAGAAGAAGAAGAGGAAGAAGAAGAAGAAGAAGAAGAAGAAGAAGAAGAAGAAGAAGAAGAAGATGATGATGATGATGAAGAAGAGGAATAAGAAAAGAAGAAGAAGAAGAAGAACAAGAAGAAGAGAAGAAGAAGAAGAAGAAGAAGAAGAAGAAATAGAAGAAGAAGAAGGAGAAGAAGAAGAAGAAGAGGAAGAAGAAGAACAAGAAAATGAAGGAGAAGAAGAAGAACAACAAGAAGAAGAAATAAAAGTTTAAGAAGAAGAAGAAGGAGAAGAACAAGAAGAATAAGAAGAATAAGAAGATGAAGAAGAAGCAGAAAAACATGAAGTAGAAGAAGAAGAGGAAGAAGTGGAAGAAGAAGATGATGAAGAATAAAAGGAAAAAGAAGAAGAGGAAGAAGAAGAAGAAGAAGAAAAGAATAAGAAAAATAAGAAGTGGAAGAAGAAGTAGAAGAAGAACAGGAGGAAGAGGAGGAGAAGGAAGAAGAAGATGAATAAAAGGCGGTAGAAGAAGTGAAACAAGAAGAAGAGGAAGGTGAGGAAGAAGAGAAAGAAGAAGAAGATGAAGATGAGGATGATGAAGAAAAAAGGGAAGAAGAAGAAGAGGAGGAGGAAGAAGAAGAAGAAGAAGAAGTAGAAGAAGAAGAAGAGAAAGAAGAGATGGATTCGAGATTATGGATTAGGGGATATGGATTGGGGATTATGGAATAAGGAAAGAAGGATTAGGGATTAGGTATAAGGGAAAATGGATTAATGATTAGAGAGGAAAGGATTTGTGATTAAGAATTATAGATTAAGGATTATAGATTAGGGATTTGGGTTTAGGGATTAAAGACTCAGGAGTATGGATTAGGAAATATGTGATTAGGACTATGGATTAGGATTATTGATGAAGGATTATGGATTAAGGATTAAAGATGAAGAGATTAATAATTAGAGATTAAAGATTAGGGTTTAAGAATTAAGTTATTAATTATTCAGGATTAATGATTAGAGATTAGGGAAATAAGATTAGGAATTGAGGAATAAGGATTAGGGATTAAGGATTAGATATCAACGATTAAGAGTGCAAGATTCAGGATTAGAGATTAAGAATTAAAGATTAAAGATTTAGGGATTATGATTAAGGTTAGGGAGTATGGATAAGAGTTTAGGGATTAGGGATCAATGCTTAATGATTAGAGATTAGGGATTAGAGATTAGGGATTATGGATTATAGATTAAGGATTAAGAACTAGGTATTAGAGACTAGAGTTTAGGGAGTAATGATTAAGGATTAGAGGTTAGGGATTAAAGATTAAGGATTAAGGGTAGGGAAGAAGGAAGAAGGAAGAAGAAGGAAGAAAAAAGGAAGAAGGAAGAAGGAAAAAAGAAGAAGAAGAGGAAGAAGAAGAGGAAGAATACAGAAGAAAGAAGAAAGATGAAGGAAAAAGGAAGAAGAAAGAAGGAAGGAGATAAGAAGAAGGAAGAAGGAAGATGAAAAATGAAAGTAAAAAGAAGAAAATAGAAAGAAGAAAGATGAATGGAGGAGGAGGAAGAAGAAGAAGAAGAAGAAGAATAAGAAAAGGAAGAAGAGGAAGAAGAATAAGAAGAAGAAGAACAATAAAAGAAGAAGGAGAAGAAGAAGTTGAGGAAGAAGAAGATGAGGAGGAGGAAGAGGAAGAAGAAGATGAAGAAGTAGAAGAAGAAGAAGAAAAGGAATAAGAAGAAGATGAGGAAGAAGAAGAAGATGAAGGGAAGATGAGAAAGAAGAGGTAGAAGAAGAAGAGGAAGAAGAAGAAAATCAAGAAGTAGATGTTAGAGATTAAGGATTAGAGATTAGGGAATTAGATTAGTAATAAGGTATTAGGGTTTGTGGATTAAGTGTTAGGGATTAAAGAGTAGGGATTAAGTAAAAGTAATAAGCATTAGGAATTAAGGATTACAAATTAGGGATGAAGAGATTAATTATTTGGGATTTAAGATTAGGGATTAATTACCAAGGATTATGGATTAAAGATTTAGGGTTAGGGATTACAAATTAGGAAATAAGAATTAGGGGTTAAGGATTAGAGATTAGTGATTATGTATTTGGGATTCAAGATTATGAATTTGAGGTTAAGGATTAGAGATTAAAGGATTACAATTAGGAATAGGGTTTAAGGATTAAGGATTAGAGATTATAGATTAAAGATTAAGGATTAAGGATTAGGGTTTAGAGACTAGAGATTAAGGATTATGGATAAAAGATTAGGGATTAAATATTTAACATTAGGGATTACAGATTAGGGATTATGGATTAAGGATAGATTAGGGATTAGGGATTAGCAATTAAGGATAAAGAATTAAGAATTAGGGATTACAGATTAGATAGTAGTGATTAAGGATTTTGGAGGGATGGATTAGGATATATTAATTTAGGGATTAGAGATCAGGTAAGAAGGTACTAAGGAGTAGAGATAAAAGATTAAGGATTAAGGATTATAAAGAAGAAGAAGAAGAAGAATTAAGGAGAAGAAAAAGAAGGTGAAAAGGATGAAGAAGAAAAAGAAGAAGATGAAGTAGAAGAAGAAGATAAAGGAGAAGAAGAAGAAGAAGAGGAAAATGAATAACAAAAATTAGATGAATAAGAAGAAGAAGAAGAGGAGGAAGAAGAAGAAGAAGAAGAAGAAGAAGAAGAAGAAGAAGAAAAAGAAAAAGAAGAAGAAGAAGAAAAGAAGAAGAAGAAGAAGAAGAAGAAGTAGAAGATGAAGAAGAAGAAGAGAATGAACAGGAAGAAGAAGTGAAAGATGAAGAAGTGAAAGAAGAGTAAGAAGAAGAGGATGAAGAATAAGAAGAAGAAGAAGAAGAAGAAGAAGATGAAGAAGTAGAATTCAAAGAATAAGAAGAAGAAGAAGAAGAGGAGGAAGAAGAAGAAGAAGAAGAGGTAGAAGAAGAAGAAGATGAGGAAGAAGGGAAGAAGGGACAAATTAGGGATTAGGGATTAGGGTTAGGTATTATGGATTTGGGATTTATGATTGAGGAAGGAAGGATTAGGGATTAGGGATAAGGGAATATGGGTTAAAAATTAAGGAGGGAAGGATTATGGATTACAGATTAGGTATTGTAGATGAGGGACTTGAGATTAGGGATTTTGGAGTTGAAAACTAGGGACTAGGGACTAAGGATTATGGATTAGGAAAGCAATAATAAGGATTAGGGAATAATTGGTAGGGACTTAGGATTAAAGATCAATGATTAAGGATTATAGATTATGGATAAGGGATTAAGGATGAGGGACTAATGATTTGGGATTAGTGGTTATGGATTAAGATATAAGATATTAATTATTAGGCATAAGGGGTTAGAGGTTAGAGATTTTGGATTAGGGATTAGAGAGTAAAGATTTTTGATGTAAGATTTAGGATTAGAGATTATGGAATTAAGATTAAGATTAGAGGCTATAGATTAGGGTTTATAGATTTGAGATTAGTGGTTAAAGATCAGAGATTAATGAATAGAGATTATAGATTAGGTATTGTGGATTGTAAATTAGGGATTGGAGATTACGAATTAGGTATTAGATATTAGAGTTTAGGGATTAGAGTTTAGGGATGAGAGGTTAAGGATAAAAGATTAGAGATTAGAGATTTGGGATAGATTAGGGATTAAGGATTATGGATTAGGGATTAGCGATTAAGGATTAAAGAGAAGGAAGAAGGAAGATGGCGGAAGAAATATGAAGGAAGAAAGAAAAAAAGAGAAGGAAGAAAGAAGAAGAGGATGAAGATGAAGAGGAAAAAGAATAAAAAGAAGAAGAGGAATTAAGGATTAAGGAATAGAGATTTGGCTATTAGTAATTAGGGATTACGGTTTAGGGATTAGTGATTAACGATTAGGGATTTAAGATTAGGGAGTAGAAGTTAGGGAATAAGTAATTAGGATTAGGGATTAAGGATTAATGATTACAGATTATAGATTAGAGATTATGGATGAAGAGATTAATGAATAGGAATTATAGATTAGGGATTAAGAATTAAAACATTAATTATTTATGATTAAGGATTAGAGATTAGGGACCTAGGTTTAAGGATTATGGATTAGGGAATAGAGATTAGGTGTTAAGGATTAGAGATTAAAGATTAAGGTTACAATATTCAAGATTAGTGATTAGAGACTAAATTTTAAAGAATAAGGGATTAAGATGAGGATTAAAGACTTGGGATTAGAGAAGGATTAGTGATTAGAGATTGATTAAGGATTATATATTAAGGATTAGAGGTTAAGGATTAAAGATGATAGATTATAGATTATAGATAGATTTGATATTAAGGATTAAAGATTAAGGAGAACGAAAAAAGAAAAAGGAAGAAGAAGAAGAGGGAAGAAAGAAGAAAAAAGAAGGAAGAAGGAAGAAGGAAGAAAGAAGGGGAAGAAGAATAAAGAAGAAAGATGAAAGATGAAGGAAGAAGGAAGAAGGAAGTTAGTAAGAACAAGGAAGAATGAAGAAAGAAGAAGAAAGAAGAAAGAAGAAAGAAGAAAGTAGAAAGAAGAAAGAGGAAAGAAGGAAGAGGAAGATGAGGAAGAAGAAGAAGAAGAAGAAGAAAAAGAGGTTGAAGAAGAAGAAGTAGCAAAAGAAGAGGGAGAAGAAGAAGAAGAAGAAGAAGAAGAAGAAGAGCAAGAAGAAGAAGAAGAAAAAGAGGAAGAAGAAGATAAGGATGAAGAGGAGAAAGAAGAAGAAGAGGAAGAGGAGGAGGAGGAAGAAGAAGAAGAAGAAGAAGAGCAAGAAGAAGAAGAAGAAAAAGAGGAAGAAGAAGATAAGGATGAAGAGGAGAAAGAAGAAGAGGAAGAGGAGGAGGAAGAAGAAGAAGAAGAAAAAGAAGAAAAAGAAGAGAAAGGACAAGTGGAAGAAGAAGAAGATGATGAAGAGATGGAATAGGGATTAGGGGTTAGGGATTAAGGATTAAGGAGTGAGGGATTAGGGATCAGATTTTAGGGATTAAGGATTAGAGATTAAGGAACATGGATTAGCAACTAGGTAATAGGATTTGAGGATTAATGGTTGGGGATTAAAAGAGTAAGGATTAAGAAAATTTAGTAGGTGTTATAGATTAAAGATTAGGAATTAGGGATTACAGATGAAGTGATTAGTGATTAAGGATTAGGGATTTTGGATTAAGGGATTAATTACAAAAGATCATGATGTAGGGATTTAGGATTGTGGATTACAGATTATGAAAAAGGAATTATGAATTATATGTTAAAGATTAGTGATTAGGGATTTGAGATTCAGGGTTAAGGATTAGAGGTTAAATCTTAGATATTAAATGATTGTAATTAACAAAATTGTTTTGGGGTTAATAATCAAGGATTATTTATTAGGCATTAGGGATTAAGGATAGGGATTAGGGATTAGAGACTAAAGATTAGGGATTAAGGATTAGAGATTAAAAATTAAGCATTAGGGATTAGAGATTAGATATTAGGAATGAGAAATTGGGGATGAAGGGATTAAAGAAAAGGGATTTTGGATTATAAAGAAGGAGAAGGAGAAGAAGAAGAAGAAGAAGCAGACAAAGAAGAAGAAGAATACGAAGAAGAAGATGAAGAATAAGAGGATGATGGGGAAGAAGAGGAAGAAGAAGAACAAGAAGAAAATAAGGAAGAAGAAGAAGAAAAACAAGAAGAAAAGGAAGAAGAAGAAGAATAAGAAGAAGAAGAAGAAGAAGGAGAAAAAGAAGAAGAAAAAAAGAAGAATAAGGAGAATTGAAAGAAGATGAAGAAGAAGGTGAGGATGTTAAAGAAGAAGAAGATGAAGAAGAAGAAGCAAAGAAGTAGAGAAAGATGAAGAGAAAGAAGAAGAAGAAGATGATGATGATAAAGAAGAAGAAGAACAAGAAGAAAGGTAATTGTTTGGGTATTTTGGATTAGGGATTAAGGATTAAGAACTAGGGAGTAGGGATTAGGGAATAAGTAATAAGGATTAAAGATTAGGGATGAAGAGATTAGTGATTAGGGACTAAAAATTAAGGGATTTATGATTAACGATTGGAGATTGTAGATTAAGAATTTAGGATTAAGAATTAGGGATTAGAGAATAATGATTAGGGATTAAGCATTAGAGATTAGATATTAGGATATATGACTCAGGATTAAAGATTAGAGATTAGAGATTAAGGGATTATGATTTGTATTAAAGATGACGGATTAGAGATTAAAGATTAGAAATTGGTGATTAAGTATTATAGATTTTGGATTGAGGATTAGAGATTTTTAATAAGATTTATTTATTATAATTTAAGGATTAAGGATTAGGTATTAAAGATTAGAGTTTAAGGATTAGAGATTAGGGATTAGAGATTATTAAAGGTTGAGGATCTAGCATTAGAGATTACAGATTAAGAATTCAGCATTAATGATTAGAGATTACGGATTAAGGATTAGGGATTAGGGGATTGGTATTAGCAATTAAATATTAAGTAACGGGCATTAGGAATTATGGAAAGGGATTTAGGATTAGAGATTAAAGATTATAGATTACGAATTAAGGATTAAGGATTATGGAGTAAGAGTGGATTAAGATCTAAGAATTTAGAGATTAAGGATTAGGGATTTGGTATTAGTGATTGAAGTTTAAAGATTTGAGATTAAGGATTATAAGGTAAAACTTAGATATTAAATGATTATAGATACATAAAGGGTTTAGTGATTAAGAATTGGGGATTAGGGAACAAGGATTAAAGATTAGGGAATAGAGATAAGAGATTAAAGATTAAGGATAAAGGATTAGGTACTAAAAATTATGGATTAAGGATAGGGATTAGAGAATGGGATGAGAGATTAGAAATTGAGGATTAAGGGTTAGGGATTAAGGATTAAAGATTAAGTATTAGGGATTAAAGATTAGGGATTATAGATTTAGGAGGGATGGATTATGAATTATAGATTTAGGGATAAAAGAGTTGGGAGGAAGGGATTTAGGAATAAGGATTAGGGAATAAGGATTAAGGATTACGAAGAAGAAGAAGAAGAAAAAGATGATGATGATGATGAATAAGAAGAAGAACAAGAAGAAAAAGAAGAAGAAGACGAAGAAAAAGAAGAAGAAGAAGAAGAAGAAAAGAAGAAAAAGAATAAGAAGATGACAAAAAATGAAGAGGAATAAGAAGAAAAAGAAGAAGAGGAAGATTAGGAAGAAGGGAAAGAAAAAGAACAAGAAGAAAATGAATAAGAAGAAGAAAAAAATACAAGAAGAAGAAGAAGAAGAGGAAGAAGAAGAAGAAGAAAAGGAAGAAGAAAAAGAAAATGAAGAAGAAGGAGAATTGTAAGAAGATGAAGAAGAAGAAGTTGAGGGTGAAGAAGCTGAAGAAGAAGAGAAGAAGAAGAAGAAGAAAAGTAAAGGAAGTTGAAGTGGAAGAAGAAGAAGAGGAAGAAGAACATGAAGAAGAAGAAGAAATAGAAGAAGAATAAGAAGAAGAAGAAGGAGAAGAAGAAAAAGAAGGGGAACAAGAATAAGAAATAAAAGAGGAAGAAGAAGAAGAAGGAGAAGAAGAAGTAGAAGAAGAAGAACAAGTTGAGGAAGGAGAAGAGTAAAAGAAGAGGAAGAAGAAGATGAAGAAGAAGAAGAAGGACATGAAGAAAAAGAAGGAGAAGAAGAAGGGGAAAAAGAAGATGCAGAAGAAGGAAATGATGTTGAAGAAGAAGAAGATGATGATGAAGTAGAAGAATGAGAAGAAGAAGAAGATCAAGAAGAGTAAGAATAAGAAGAGGAAGAAGAAGAAGTAGAAATAGTAGAAGCTAAAGAAGAAAAGGAAGAAGAAGAGGACAAAGATGAGAAAGAAGAAGAGGAAGAGCAAAAAGAAGAAGAGAAGGAATAGAAAGAAGAAGAAGAAAAGAAGATGAAGAGGAAGAAGTGATGTATTAGGGTTTAGGGATCAAAGGTTAAGGATTAGAGATAAGGGATTAAGGATTATGAAATGAAGGATTAGGCATTAAGTGTTATGGAATATGGGTTAAACGTTAAGGAGGGATTAAGTATTTTGGAGTTAGCAATTAAGGGTTAGAGTTTAGGGATTAAGGATTAAGAAGTGGGGATTGAGGAATAAGTAATAGATATTAGGGATTATAGATGAATAGATTAATGATTAGGGATTATAGATTAAGAATTTAGGACTAGAAATTAGAGATAAGAGAATAAAGATTAGGGAACAAGGATTATAGATTAAAGATTAGGGATGTAGATTAAGGATTGGAGATTAAATATTAGGTATTAGACATTAGAGATTTGGGGATTAGCATTACTATTGAGGATTAGGGATCAGAGATTAAAGATTAGGGATATGTGATGAAGGATTAAGGAATAGGGGTTAGCAATTAGGGATTATTAATAGGGTTTATGGATTATAGATTAGGGATTAAGGATTAGGTATTAGAGATTAGAGTTTAAGGATTAGAGATTAAGGATTAGAGGTTATTAAACCTTAGGAATTAGGGATTAAGAATTGAGAATTAAGAATTTAGGATTTAGGATTAGAGATAAGGGATTAAGGATTAGGGGATAGGGATTATTGATTAAAGATGAAGAATTAGGGATACGAATTAGAGATTTGGGATTAGATATTAGAGATTATAGATTAAGGATTAAGGATTATGGATTATGGAGTAAGGATAGATTAAGGATTGAGGATTATAGATTATAAATTAAAGATAATTGATTTGGGATTAAGTATTAGAGATTAAGGTTTAACGATTAGAGATTAAGGATTAGAGATTAAAGATTAAAGATTAGAGATTAAAGAATATCAATGGATTAGAGATTAAGGAGTAAGAAGAAGCAAGAGGGAAGAAGGAAGAAGGAAGAAGAAAGAAGAAGGAAGAAAGAAAATGGAAGAAGGAAGAAATAAGAAGAAGAAGAAGAGAGAGAAGAAGAGGAAGAATAAGAAGAAGAAGAAGAAGAGAAGAAGAAGAAGAAGAAGGAAGGATGAAGTAAAGGAAGAAGAAGAAGAAGAAAGAAGAAAGAAGAATGGAGAAAGAAGAAGAGAAGAACG